>JACDOX010000067.1:918330-943668 GCA_014549065.1 Cardinalis cardinalis
AAGAGCCCCGATTCTTGCCGCCCTGGGAGCCATGCGCTGCTGTCTGTAATGTCAGCGGAACAGGAGAAGGACCCCATCGCGCTGAAGAGATCCCGAGGTACGGCGGGGGCTGGGCCGGGGCCGGGGGCGGCCGCCGCTGGGGCCTGGCTCCGGTGCGGAGCGCTGGCGGAGCCGCGGGATGCGCGCACCGCCCGCGCCGCCGCTGCCCGCCTGGCTCCCCTCGCCGCGCAGCGCGGCCCGGGCCGCCCCCGCCGCGGTCCCTCCCTGCGGCTGCGGCGGGGCCGGCGGTGCGGGGGCCGCTCGAAGTTTGGTCGGTGGGGCCCGGCCGGGCCCCGCGGGCTCCCGCAGCCTGCGGGCCCTGAAAAGCAGCCCCGGGGCTCGCCGTGCGCGCAGGTGTGCCCCGCGGGGGAGGGCGGCGTGCGGTCCTGTCTCTGTGTGTCTGGGGATGTGCAGCGCATTAGTATGCAGCGAGCATACTGCTGGTGCAAGGGAATACGGCGGCAGTGCCACATGTCCGAGTTCGTGCTGATGCAGAGCCCATAAATTACACTTGAGTGTTCGCTCTTCTGCCCCCAGTCCTGGCTCCTGTGCTTGAGTCTAGTTGGGGTTTTGTCTTTCCCTTTTCGGGAAATGAAAAAAGAAAAAAAATCGAAATATTATTCTTTACTTATAGCACTGGTGTATGGCTCTRGTGAGGTTTGAGGTATGCGTTCCTTTCAAAGGAGTAGGGAGAAGGGCAGAAATGCAGGGTCTTCTCCGACTTCGGCAGTGCAGCTGACTTTAATGGCAGTGGCACATCAGCCTGCGTAGCGATTGTTGTGTCCTTATAGTCCTTAGACACAGAAATGCCTCTCTGAATGAAATAATCAAAGACAGCAGAATGGGTGACTGAGTTGGGTGAAAATCATGGCAAAATTATAAAATTTCCTATTTAGTGCTTCTTGTTTTCTTGCCTCCTGTTTTGCCCCTGGAGTTCTATTGTTCTTGGTGTTTTAATCTTTTTTTCTGGTTGGATAAGTGGGAAAAGGTGTGGATTCCACGGTGCATATTGTCATTGATTTACAGTTTGCTTTTCTAAAACTGCTATAGTAACAGCTGGATTGCAAGCTTGAAAATGAGAGAATGAAGACACACAGCAGTGTTACAAAGGAGACTGGGATTCATTAGACTCCTCCACTCTCAAGYCCCGATTCTGCAAATATTTAAGCATATATGGTTTCACATACTGGAGTTACCCACTGAGCTCCACCTGATTACAGCTTATTATCAAAACTGTTTACAGTCTCAAAGCCACAGAACAGGCTTACCAAATTAGGTTGAAATTAGGTTGAAATTTTTAGTTTTCTGTCTATAATGAAAAGTTTATTCAGCCATTTATGTTTCTTATGAAAATGTTCTTACTGAGATAAAGTACTAAAAACCTAGACTGAGATTTGTCAGTGAATATGAAAATATTCCATACTGTATTTGCAGAATGTTAAGTATGGCATAAATTACATGCAAAGTAAAAATCCCTCACTGTGTAAACCAAACTACAACTTGCAGTTCTCCTAACTAACACTGAAAATGTCCATCTTAGGTATGTATGAAGTAAAAGAGAATATGAGGCTTATCTCTTCTCCTTTGCCCAAGTGTGAATGGCTGAAATTAATTTTATCTGTAGTTTGATAGGGGAATAGTTATCAGATATGTATTTGTATTTTTAGATCCATGAGATMGGTGATGTCCCAGTCAAAAGGATTGTATTTTTGCCCAAAAAATTAGTCTTGGACAATGAATAATTTTTCATTAGTTCAGCGTTCCAAAATGCTTGGTACTCCTTTAATGAAAGTCTGTGTGGTAGGTACCAAAAGTGACTTTGTGGAAAGTTTATTTTGGCTTCACGAAAATGAGCCTTATTCACTCTTTTTTTGGAGGTATGCTAGGACTAACATTCTGTTTCCTTTCATGTGTAAATTAAATCATTATAGAACCCACAGGGAAAATATAAATTCTTAGGGCTGAATTAAATCATTGGCCTCACACAGTGAGAAGTGAAAATACCAAAGCTTTGTGCCTTTCCAGACACACGACTCCCTTCTGTAAACCTAGGCATGTGAATGGCTGTGCCAGATGAAAGTAATTCAGGTAGAAATTGATGGAACTTGTCACTGGAATTCTCATGTTCATATGCTGATGCTTTTAAAGAATGATGTCCCAGAGAGGGAGTTTATATGTAGTTTTATAAAGTTTTAACTTCAGCTACTGTAAACCAGCACTTGTGTATGACCCTAACTATTCTACTTGATTACAAATTTACTGATGTCTCTGCTTCTATTCTTGAATTTATGAAAAGAAATCTGGATATTTGGAATATTTTGCTATCAGTAGTTAACGTCACTTATTTTTTAAGAGTACAGGGACRTGAAAAGGAGTGTCATTTATGCAGTTGTGAGGATTAGTGTTCACAGTGCAATCTGACACTAAATTTAGTATAAGCTTATAGAAATGCTGGAGAAGAAGCTGATAGAAAGTACAGGAACAGTTTTGAGAAAATAGATTATAAAGAAGATGATTTATAGAGTTGAAATTTAGGGGAAGTTTGCCATCATTCTTTATGTAAAACCTTATGCTGTAGTCATTTAGTGTCTGCAGGTAATGTAGTGGCAATGCTTCATAGCACACTTAGTATGTGCAGGATTTTATCTTCTAAATCAAGGCAAAAAGGTCTCTTTTTAAAGAGTAGTCCCTAGTTTCTCTGATTGTACCTTAGACCACAATATGCTATGTGCAAACCTGAATTTATTTTGAGACCTTGATTGTGACATCATGCCCTTGTCTTTGAAATTCAGACTTAAAATTTGATAGGTGTTGGTCTGGGATGTCCATGTATCTTCCTTATGTGTAATGAAAAATAAAAACAAATTTTAATAGTGACAGCTAGAGCCAAAAGGAACTTGTTAAAGCAGAGGCAGAACTGGATTCTTACTTGATGTAGGACTGGTAAATTCCTTGAAACCKCAAAAAAAAAAWMAACCCAAAAAAACGGAGGCCTGGAGGAAGTGCTGGGAGTGAAAATTTGTCAGGCCTCCTTGATCAGGAGTATTTCAAATAACTTGGATACTTTGGTCTGTGTACAATAGGACTGCTGCTTCCCTGTGAGAAGAGATTTTGTGTTATGTTGCTGAATATTCCTAAAGCTGGTTTACCTGTCTGCTGGGAACACTTGTCTAACAGAGCAGTGTAATGTCATACATTGTGCTGCTTTGCTTAATACTGTTGATAATTCAYGGTTATCCCCAGGTTGTCTGTGGTAATGAGGACCTGTGTGTTCAGCTGGATGCTTGCATCTTGATAAAAGTTTGACTCRTATTCTGAATATCAATTTTAAACAAACAACAGTAAAATTTTTAGGTTGGATTGCCTGCTTACTGGTATGTGCTGTTACTGTATATAAAAGAGCAAATAAGCTATTATCCTAATGGGTCTGGGAAAAAAAAGAATTAATATAGTTTCTTAATATAATGATGTTAGTACTTTAACGTGTTGCTCTAGTGTCACCTGAAAATGCTTCTCATACTTCAGCTCAGGGTTTTCTTTGCATTCCCATATTGTGGCAATTTCACTTGAGCCTCTGAAGACATACTGACTGGGATAATAATGAGATTGCTAGATTTATTTTGCACTTATGGTATAACTAAGATTTTAAAATGGAAGCCACGATTTATACAAATTTGAGAGCTTGTCCCATTGTTGTGAAACGTGGAGAATCCTGGGGAAGTACAGATATCTCTTTGTCTTGTTCAGGGTGAAGTCTGATYGAGCAACCAGTGAAGTGAACATCCTTTACTTTTTTTTTGTGCCAGGATAGCCTTGCTCAGTTATTTTATAAGGTTTCTGCAGAGGTGGGCTGGTTCACTGATTATTGGCAGGTGTCTTTTTGTTTGATCAAGTCTTGCATTTAGTGAAATTTAGATTTGGTGCACTGGAGATTAGTCTAAACAACATGGCAAGTTTTYGATGGTTTTTGTCAATGGATCTACTACTGTTTGCTTTTCTTTTCCTTCATGGTGGATTGTRACAATCTGTTGTATTTTGCTACACTGATGTGGTGTCTATGTGAGTTAAGAGGTGAGTCTTAGACATGGCTTTGTGCAGTTCTTTTGAAAGTTTTACGATTCATGCAAACAAGAAATACTTCTAACTGGTGATGTGGAGATGTTAAGAATCAAAGGACAGATAAAAATAAAATAAATGGAAATGTGTATTTCAATAAGAATCAGCATGAATGGGACATGAAAGTGGCAGCAGACAGGTCTAGGAGGGATGTTAGCTTACCTCCAGATGTGTGCTCCTTTAGCACTTGCAACACAAGGCACCAGGGTCAATGCAAATTCAGTATTTGTAATAGATTTCTGAGGCTATGGTAGTTAAAGGCAAACTTACAATACAGTCTGCAACAAAATTAATGTACTACTGCCCTAATTGATATCTTGTAGGTGGTGACAGTGGATTGGATGGGTTAGGAGGACCAGGAGTTCAGCTTGGGAGCCCTGATAAGAAAAAGCGCAAAGCGAATACACAGGTAAATTCCCTTTGCTTCTTTTGAATTCTTAGTAAACAGTGCACTCAAATGTTGTTTGCTGGTGTGAGTAGCTCTCATTGTTCAGAATATCAATTTCTTGTCACAAGTAGCAGCTACATACCAAGTATTTTGGTTTTACTTTGAAGTTGAAATCTTCCTGAATGCTAGTATTTTTGCTGAAGTTATTTTAATCTCTGTAAGTTGCCAAAAATATATAAAGAGAGGAGCACAGTGAGACTGCAACAACTTGGATTTTTCCCATAGGGATTTGATTCTGAGGCASACTTTTTTTTATGACTTTGTAGCCATTGGTAGAAATTGGTACAGCATGAGTAGTTGCCATGAGACTACTTCTTACCTTACTTTCATTTCTGTATGTGTAGGTTTGTGGGCTAATGAATCAATACAGTTTGTTAATGCTTTGACCAACCTCTTGGCATACTCCCCAGGTGATTTCCAAGCAAAAGCTAAGTCAGGTAGAGATCCTTTCCAGTGAATCCTTGCAATGTGACATTTCTATGCAGTTGTTCTTTCCAGAAAAGAAAGCCTCAATACAAAATATCTGAAGCAATTGGGTATCTATAGTGCTGAGTTTTCCTTTGTGTGTTCATTCAGCTTTGAGTGAGAGTATCTGTTAATTTGGCACTGCCCAGTGGGAATACCTTTATTTATGTAGGTAAAACAATCACTTTCTGTTAGGCCTATGTAGAGTCCATTGAGATGTGGATCTGTTTTCTTCATTTCTGTTTYGTTTTAAAGTAGTCATGCTGAAACTTGCTTTGAGAAATATTCTGTTACTTTACAAGGCTTCACACCTCTTTTTTGGTGGCGTTTCCTTGTGTTCTGGAATGGTAATAACTCTAGAGGACATGCAGATTAGCTTGTGTTCCTTCTGACCAGGTTAAAATTTGCACTGAAGCAATTTTTTTTTAAAATAAATTTTCAATCTTAGTTCATTAGTACTTAGGAGGAAGTGCTTTCTGTGAGCACAGTTAGTGTGAGGGTGAACCCAGCAGGTGTTCCCTACAGGCTAGTCTAGAATGAATTTCAACTGTATGACTGCACTGCTGACATTTAAACAGACTCTGGGCTCCATTAAACACTTGATTATGCTCTGTAACCAGAGCATAATCCTCGTGTTTCATACCTACTGACTATGCTTTGGAGACTGTCCACAATCCCTGAATGCTGTTTGGTGTAGAAATGTACAGCATAGAATACTCCACAGACTATAGAGAATACCAGTCTGCTGACTCCTATATTCTAAATGCCTTTTTTAGGGTTATAGTACCATTAGGTTTGTATATCCTCATAGAAGTGGGGTGTCTTATAAGATGTATATTCAGTAACATGAACCCAAAATGAAGTTAGGGAAATGCTTCAAATCTGCTCTTCAACATTTGGAAATACTTTGTGTAATGTGTTTGTGACAGTTGGATTTCTGTATTGTTGCTTGTCTTTTGTAAAAGATTATGAAATAGAAGTCACATATCAAGTAGTATTTTCAACTGCAAAATTTTCAAACTCTGAAACTACTATAAATCACCACATTAGCTGGAGCTCAAGCTCCTCTCCTTCCTCTGAAATTTCAGACAGCCTGGCAGGGTACAGCAGGTGAATATTACACAACAGCTGAACAGTTCTTTCAACAGTTGTATTGCTAATCCAGAGCTTTTGTGGATGGTCTGTCTTGCAGGGAAATACTAAAACTAATTCAAGTGTTGTATTTAAAATATTTGTAGGGGTCGTCATTTCCTCCTCCATCTGAATATGCTCCACCACCGAACCCAAGCTCTGACCACCTTGTAGCTGCAAATCCATTTGATGACAACTATAATACTGTGTCTTATAAACCACTTCCTTCAGGAAATCCGTATTTTAGTAATCCTGGTTATCCTGGCTTTGGAGGCTACAACACTTTCAGAATGCCACCTCACATGCTGCCCAGAGTATCTTCACCATATGGTGGTTCTTACTCCCTCAGAAACCAGCCACATCCTCTTCCTCAAAACCCTGTTGGCATGGGTTTTAGTCGACCCCACTCTTTCAGCTTTGGTCCTCATGATAATCCAGGTTTTGGGAATCAACCACCTTATGGCAGTGGTCAGATAAATCAAAATGTCAATATGTCTGCTCAGCATTTCAGACCAAATCCTGGGGAGAACTTTGGCCATTCTGGTCAGATACCTCACCCTGATGTGCCAGCTAACTTTGGTCCTGGAAACAATCCAAATTTTCCAAATTCACAGCTAGAGTCAAACCATTCTTTTGTTCCTCCACCAAACACGTACAACCAGACAAAATCATCAGCACAAAAGCAAGACTTTAGTCAAGGTGCAAGCAAAGCCTCCAGCCAGAACACTGCCGCTCATCAGCATCATCACAGGACAGAGGACGTTGTGAGTCAAGGTAACAGTGACCTGAAAAACGTTACTCGAAACAATGTGGTAAATCAGGATAACAGCCATTCTAACAGTGCTGAGAACACCAATGCTGGCCACTCAAATGGGACCCAGAGCAAGTCCCGCCAGCCTCGAGGTACTGCTGAAGGATGCAACTCTGAAAAGAGCAGCAAAACACCCCTCCATCCCAGTCGTCACGGACACTCGTCCTCTGAACCCGTGTACCCGTGTGGAATTTGTACACATGAGGTCAATGATGACCAGGATGCCATCCTGTGTGAAGCCTCTTGTCAGAAATGGTTCCACCGGATCTGTACAGGCATGACAGAGTCGGCCTATGGGCTCCTCACGGCGGAGGCATCRGCGGTGTGGGGCTGTGACACTTGCATGGCTGACAAGGATGTGCAGCTAATGCGCACCAGAGACGCTGCAGGGCCACCTGCACTGAACACAGAGGGCTGACAGCCTGAATGGCTGCTAGTGGAGCAAGTACTTGCTATGAAAATTCAGTTACAAATTGGGTACTCCACTTTCTGCAGACAATCAGTTGTGTTTGATTGCTGTCATCTTTTTTCCCCCTAATCTGTATTCATTCATAAACTTCCATCTCAGCTTTTGTACTCGTAGTTTTATGTGTGCAAATGTTTTACAGGATGGAAAATTTTTTGTTTCTGATTAAACTGTAACTGACAATTGATCGGAAGTAGCATGAGCATTGACAATATTATTGAAGGAAAAAATGTGCCTGTATGAATAGCCCTAATTTGCTAGTGTATATTAATGTGTTAACTAACACTAGCATTTAGTGCTTGGTTTTAATGGTACTATATTTGCAAGTACTCATTACTTTGTTTTTTTCTTTTGGCGTGAATGTCTGTTATTGATGCTCTTGCTAGCCTTTCTTTGAATATAGTAGAGATGACATGGAGGAATGTGCAGTACTAATAGTTGTTATTTTAGGGTAAATACAGAGAATTTTGTATGTGCTTTTTCCTATTTTTGAAGTAAAGCATTAATGTGCTATTCAAAAATCATGAATTCATGCTTAGTAACACAATGAAACCCCGCTAACTGTTACACATTTCTGTTTCCTTGAAAAGGCAATAATCTCTTGACTTCTCAGCAATTACATGCTGAAGGCTCTTGCTAGGCCTTGCATTATTTGGAAATTGTTGTGAAAGAAGATTAAATTGGAAGAAGAACACATTGAGTTTATGAAGTCCACTGCTTTAAATCTAGAGAATGCCAGAAGTAGGGTTGCACATGTAACCTAAATTCATCTATCTTGAGGACATACCTTGGGATGCAGTCTTTGCTCTGTCACGGTTGTGCAGTCATGCGCCTCTCTCTCATTCTTTCCCACTGATGGTCCCAGTCTCCTGCCTCAGTGCTGCCTGAGGATTGGGGATGAAGCAGTGCACAGAAAATCCTGCCCAGCTCCTAGGGCTGTCAGCTCCAGCCTGCTCAGTCACCCTGAGCTTAACAGCCCACTTGGCATGAAGGAGGGGGCAAGGCAATGGAGTGTGCTCTCTGAATTGCTTGATAATTTGGCTAGCAAAGTCTTAAATCTAAATTCCCACCACTGCCTCAGCCAGTCTTGCAGTGAGGGGGTAGGAAATCTAAGGTGAAGAAAGAAAATACAGCTGTTATATCAGGTGAGTTCAGCTCACATCAGAACTAAGTAATCAAAAGTTTAGCTCCTTTGCTAAACCTGATATTCTACTGACAAGTATGAATGGCACTAGAGCTTCACGTGTGATGCTAAGAAATTCTCTTTTAATAAGGGTAATTTGATCTTATTTTTGATCTCAAAAATAACTCTCCTTCTTTTTTGAATGTTGGGAAGCATCTAGCCTTGAACAGTTCAGCCTTAGCAGTGTGATGAAGTTGCACATGCAACTGAAAAAGTTTCTTTTGAGAGAAATATTGTTTGGAATTAATAAAAGGAGGCACTGTGATAACAGATTCTGCTTGGAATATGTACCACTGTGCTGGTCTTTAAACAGCAATTAAATCCTATGTCAAGCTTACAGGTACTAGTAATGTTCCTTAATGTGATAAATTTTTCAGGTCTGTGATGACGAGTGCTATAGGAGTTTCTAGAGAATTCAGTCATCTAATAAAGAGGTAGTTTTCATGGTAAGCCATGCTAATGAGTGAAAGTAAGGCCTGTTTGATAGTTCACCATTGTGTTTTATTTTAAATGGGCTCTACTGTGTACATTCCTGGAAGATCCTGTGCAGCTCTACACAACTTGTTTTATTTTAAAAGTGAAAAGTTTTGCTGTATAAGTGCAGTATTACCCCGCTGTTGTTTGTTTTGGTTGGGTTTTTTGGTTTGGGTTTTTTTTTTTTTTNTTTGTTTGTTTGTTTTGTTTTGGTGGAGGTTTTTGTTTGTATGTTTGGTTTTTTTGTGTTCCTCTCATCAGGAAAAAGAAAATAATATCTAGAGTGTAAGTGACATATTTTATATCTTGAGAATTTTCCTGTATGGAGATGTAAAGTGTAAGATAGATCCAGAGCTGCTGTTTTCATCAGTAGTTGCTTTAATTTAGTACATTAACTAGACTTAATCTTGTTTTGTTAAAGGTGTGATTTTAAAACCACCAAGAAAAAACCAAACGAGCAACAACCTCTGTTAAAGAGATTTATTCTTCAGTAGTTCTCCTAATGACTGACAGACTTTTTGAATTTGCTTTTGCTACCTGACGTAGYAATTAAACCAAACCTTGTTTAGATAGATTTGTTCCTCTAGGAATCAGTTTAATCTCTGCAACAATTAGCACTGTGAACATAATGGGGCTGGTTCACACCTACAGTAACGTAACTGAAATCAGAATTTGCTCAGTGAAAATTCAACCAAAGCTCCAGTGATGATATTACCTTTCCCACTGCCACACCCCATGCCTCTTGTGAGAAGATTTTGGGGCATTTGTTCTCAGAAGTCTAATTCACATTTTAACATTTGGAGCAGACATTGCATTTAAAACAGCCATGTATTTATTAATCTTTTCCTCAACCCAACGTGAAGTTAGGCAACTATTTTCTAGATTAGCTGTCAGGACATTAGTATTTAAACATAGTGTTCTTAAATACTTAAAATCATCTGGAATATCATTTTATAAGGCCTTAAATTGTGGATTTATGAAACTTATTCTAACAATTTATTTTAATTTTTTCTAAACTGGTATTATATTGGGTTTGTAACCCAGTAAATTTTCCTCATTTATTACCTCGTAAGTTCAAGGCATTAGCAAATGTCAACGATATGAAATAAAAACAAATGAACAACCAACTCCACACTTGTTAGGACAGTGATCTTAGAGATAGGACTGACAAGGATCTCCAGAAGTCATCCAGCCAATATGCTTGCCCTACTGATATGCTCTTGGCATACTTGAACTCTTTATCTAGAGAGCAGTTGTATTTTGGTTTTCTCTGCATGTGTTGACTAAGTAGTAGTTCAAGTATGCACAGGAGAAACAGAAATCATGTTTAATTAGTGAGGTACTAGGAAAATGTCAGCTGCTTAGCATTAGAAGTTAGTTCTAGAGTGATGGGTGGGTGGGAGGGAGGGAGGGTTGGCTAGAATAGGTGAGGTTTTTTGTAATACATGAAACAATTTGTATTGAACTCTCATGTGCTTCTTTCATTACTGGTGATTTAGATTGTACTGGTGCTGCACACCAAAAATATTGCAAAGATTTTGTAAATCTTGCAAACCTTAACATTTTGTGGGAAATGCCTGTGTCCTTTCACATGGTTTCTGGTCATGATCAGAAATGCAGCCTTATATTGCTCCCAGAATTTTTCCCCCCAGGCTGAAATAGACAGGTATAAATTGGATTGTGCTGTCCTTAATACTTTTTTGCTAGTGACCAATTTAAAATGAGAAAACATGTAAGTGACAGTGCTGGGTACAGACTAGAGGGCAGGCAGCAAAAATCCTGTTTCTTCCTGTTTTACTCATTCCTTCTACAGCTTGAAACTAGCAGGTTTGTGCTTGTCTCTTCTGAAAGAAGATGGGACTGATGCTTACTTCCAAAGGTTGTTTAGAGGCTTCGTTTTTATTTGAGATCTTCTGATGAAAGAAGCTAGAGAAAAGTAATGAAGTTTGCTCTACTTAAAAGAAAACTATAATTTTGGGGGCTGCTCAAAGAAGATTATACTTTGTGACCTCTGAAGTTTTTAATCTAAGAACCAGTTTTGTAATCACATTTTTCAGGCTTAATTTCAAGCATGTGACAATTAATGAAGTCAGTGAAACTGCATGCACACAGTCAAGAATGTTTTAAAGTGTTTGCAGTTTGGGACCTGTGATATTTGCAAGTGAAATGCTTATATGGTTTGAGATTTTTACAAAATCAGTGGTGTTAAAATGTAGCACCTTTTTAACATGTCTTTATTCCAACTTAATACAGTAACATGTCTGCATTAAATATATCCCTCTCATTTTATAAATAAGCATTGCCTGTCAGTAAAATATTGGTGTAACATTTTTAAAAAAACAAAGTCATGCTTCTTACCATGTTGTATGTGACTTAAATGACTGTTTCATATTAAAACTAATCTTTCCTTATGTACTGCTTAAATATGCCTGTTTTGGGATATCAGTTCAGTACTTTTTATACAATCTTGAATGTGTTCCACATTGGTGACATGTATTTTTGCAACAACTTTTTTGTTTTGATTTTAAATTAGAGCATGTCTGATGTAATACATGCATTAGTGCTGTGGTGTGTGACAAAGTTAATGTATGTAATTCAAATTGGAAAAGTTTCCAGACTTTGTCCAACATTAACCCTGTGGCCAGGGATTAAATTACTATGTAATACAAATTATTTCATACCATGATGTGTTTTAAGCTACTCTATGAAGTATGTGAAACATTATTGTTTATGGATTGGTAGCTGGTGAAGTGTCTTGCATAGAATGAGGTATGATAGATGGTAGCAGTTAATAATTAAAACTGAGAACCTTCCAGAACACACAGCACTGATGTGCATTATCATCTTGTTGCCATTACTTAATATGAATTTCTTAATATTATCCACTGATAAATGGGTGAACATTTGGTAATCAGCTCTTGTGTGTGAAAATTCTATTCTAACACTCTTCACTTGTTTCACAAAACATATAATTTTTTGTTTGCTTAGAAGGCATATAATTTTTTTGTCTATTGGATGTGATTAGATATATGCAGGAGGATGTAGAACTGGATGTATTTTAAAGTTATTCTGCAGTTGCTAAGTTTTGGCAGAAGCTTTCTATATTAGAATAGACTCTTCCCTAAAATTGGAAACTAAGTGTACTTAGCAGAACTCTTTAAGGCAATATAAATATCCTACACTACATCTTGAATTATGCACATTCACTTCTTTATGTGGAAGTGATAACTCCTGCTTTATACAGAAGAAAAGAAAGGTCCCTTTAGTGGCCTAGTGCTGTGTGTCATCAGTTCTGGGGTAATTAGTTCTGAGTGGTGTTCAGGYCCTCAAAGGTGCTGCCTCTAGCATAAAGTTTTCAGTGTCACCCTTTGTCTCCTGGTTTAGAAATGGCTTATCCCAGCACCATGGGGAATAACTATTTCTGCATTGTTTACCATACATAATTTTCCTTTTCATGTTCAAAGAAACTGTCTCAAAATAATTTTTTGATCCAACCCCGCATTTTTCCTTGGAGATTTGTGCACTGTATTTCAGGAATTGCTGTACTGGAGATGTTTTGGGATTGGAGTTATGAGAGTTGTCTGTTTCTGGACACTCATCTTTTCCTCTACAGAATGGTTTAAATCTGAGCTTCCTTATAACTTAAGAAGGGCAAGCTCTTAATATATTATTTTTTCTTTTGGTTTTTCTTTCTTGATAGTTTCTTTTCTTTCTGAAATGTGAAATTATACAAAGTTGTTAGGGATTTTTATTCAAAACTTGGTCTTTCCTCCAAGCTTGTGTTTGTGGCCTTTAGAGCAGGCACTGTGGTCTTTAGGGCCTTCTGACTTGGAATTTTTTGTCCACCTTCTCCTTTTAGAGTTAAAAGTGAGTAGAAAAAGGCAAGTTACCAATCTACTGCCATCCAAACAATGCAAAATCTAAGCTGATTAAGATTGTTGACATTTAATTTTTTTTTTTTGTTAATAATGATGTGATATTTTTACCTTTTAGAAGAACATATATCAGAATCTGATTCAAGTGTTCTTGGAAAATGTATATGGTAGGCTTTGTCCAGCACTGTATGTAACTTTGTTGCTTTCTGTTGTCTAGTTTCAATTTCTTTTAAAATAAAGATAATTTTTGTGGGGAAGTTGCCTGTGGACTTTCTGAAGATGATGTAATGCCTAGATGGATGCTTCTCATATTCTGCCTGTGGGAAGGCATTTGGATTAGGTGTAATCCTGCAAGAAGCAGCATGAGGTCATATGGATCAGAAAATACAGCTCCTGCCTCTCTTGGAGAGCTCCACTGTTCTGTAAAGGTGTTCATCTGCAGTGACTKAAAGCAGATGGGAAAAGATCTTGTGCCTTCAGCCCCATTCTTTCCTCACAGGATGGGAAGGAAGGCTCAAGCATCATTTGTCCAAATAGATTTTTTAAATGACTTTCTGCACTTGGAAAGTGATTATACAAAGAATTATTTATTCCAATTTATAAAATTATTACTAAGCTCTTCCTGTTAGTTAAAATGGCAGAACTAACACATACTAACTCACTGCTTTACCAATAATTTTTAAAAGTAACTGATATAGGTCCCAAGCTACACATGCAAAACAGTTTGTTGGAATAAACAGTGTCATAAATTGTTTCTGCTTTTTGTTAAAAATATGGAGGGATGAGAGAAATGAGAGAGAATTTAGAAAGGATGTGAGAAAAAAAGGTTAATAATTAAAGGTAAGAAAACGTAAACTATCTAAAGGAATTTTTTTTCTCCCATATATTAGAACTTCTGAAGCCATTAGAAGTGAAAAAAACCCAGAAAAGATATATATATATGTATAGGGAGCTGGAAGGTGCAGAATATAAATAATATTATTAAGGTTTGTCTGGAACATAAATCTGCATCCTTCATGGCACAGGAGATGGGAATTTAGGAATCAGCTTTTCAATGGAAAAATTTATTCTTTCACTGCAAGCTTTCCACTGCAGACTTTTGACTGATAAAGTTAGTGCCAGCAGAAGATCCACACTGCCTGGGTGTCTCTTGTTTACTTCACAAGTGTGGCACAGTGAGAGCACAGCAGCTTGTCCAGGTAAGGCTGTGGAGTGGGTGGGACAGAGGTRGTGGTTCTGCACATATACATCAATTCAAAACATTTAAGGTTGATCCAAGACCTTGCTGAATCCCTTTTGTGTCCTTTAGCTGCTAAATCTGCTACTTTGACTATATAAAACCATGTTAGTGATGTTTACTGTTTCTCCTACAAGCTTTGCTTTGCAGATCTAGGTTTTAAGTAAGTAGACATTTTGGTTGATGTATGGGGGCTCTTTTGTGTAATTTGAGAAGACTAAATACTAGTAACCATAACTGTGTCTTGTAAAGCATGTATTCATAATACAGTTCTTCTAGCAGGAATAAATAATAAGCTGCTTCATTTCAGTATATTCTCTGTGATTAAACTAAAAATGACACCTGGGTGACCGAGGCAGAAGACCTGCACTCAATACCTCTGACTTCCTGGATGACTACAGCTGGAGTGGCAGGAGATTTTGAGGTACTACATTATAATCATTCTTGTCTCAGTCATATTTTCTGAAAAATCCCTTTGCCAGGATTTCTTCTCCTGGGAAGATGAGAAGCCTCAGAGAAAAAACAATACTATCTCATTTACTTYTCCCTGTTTTGCTGCTTTGGAATGTGGCTGGAGATTGTTTACCAACAGGTGCATGTTTGATTGGTTTCATGTGAATTGTTTTTACTTAATGACCAAACACCATCAGCTGTGTTGGACTCTGAGGAGTCAGTCACGAGGTTTTCCTCCTCATTCTTGTTAAGCCTTCTGTCTGTATCCTTTCTTTAGTATAGTTTTAGTATAGCATTCTTTTCATATAAGTACATAAAATAATAAATCATCCTTCTGAGAACACGGACTCAGATTCCTCATCTCTCACCTCGTCCTGGGGACCCCAGCAAACTCAACACATTCTAGCTGCTGCTGCTATGTACTTTGAATGTTCTTGGAAAGAGGAATTTTATTCAATTATCAGATTCCAGTCCATGCAAGGATTCTTCGAGATGATATTGATGTGGGTGAGTGAGGGTGGAGAATAACCCAGAAGTCATATGAGTTATGATGGGTTTCTTGCTCTAAAAAAGTTATAAATCTCTGCAATACCTACTTTTATATATAAACAGTACTTCTAAGTAACCTCTACTATTTTAATATTGCTGTGTATTATATGYAATAGAACATAAAGATTAAATCTTAACATAAAAATTAAATCTTCAGTGATACACATTAGATATACTGGCTAATGTGAACCATGTTAAACTCCACTACTCTTGGTCTCATTTTAAAAGAAAGAGGGAAAACTAGACTTTTTGTTTCTGGATTTTTCCTAATATTTCTAGGTAATCGTATACTTTTGAGGAACTTAATCATACCTGCATTTTTATCCAGCTGTGTTTGGCTCATCTTTCAGGCTGTGTTCTCCAGAAGCAGTTGCTTTCAGTATACTAGACTTTATTTTGGCGGACACAGTGTTACAGTTTGTTTGAGAAATGCGGAGTGGTAATGTGCAAATTACCTCCTGAGTTTTTGGCAGAGACAGTGCAGCAGACAATATTGCTCAGCTATAGCRTGGGGCTGCCTGTATGACCCAGTTATTTTTAGGGGACATGTGGAATTTTCAGTGCCAGCATTGCCAGAGTAGGTCAGGGAAAGTSATCCTGCCCTCTGCTGAGCCATGGGGAGGCCACTCTTGAAATGTTGTGAGCAGTTCTTGGCTCCTCAGTACTGGAGACATGGAGATCCTGGAGCAGGTCCAGCACAGAGCTGCCGAGTTCTTTAGAGGGTCTGGAGAACCTCTCATACAAGGACGGGCTGAGGGAGCCGGGCCCGTGTAGCCTCCAGGAGAGGTGGCTGGGAGGGGAGCGCAGCAATGTGTGTAAATGGCCGGAGGGAGGTGCCCGGGCAYGGAGCCAGGCCCTTCTCAGCGGTTCTGAGCAATTCAGCAAGAGGCAACAGGCAGAAACTGATGCTCAGGAAGTTCTGCCTGAGCTGAGGGAGAACTCGGTGGGTACAGGCTGCCCAGAGAGCCTGTGGAGTCTTCCTCACTGGAGATATTCCAGACTTATCTGGACACAATCCTGTGCTATGTGCTCTGGGATGACCCTACTTGAACCTACTTGAACACAGAGGCTGGACCAGATTTTTTTTTTTTTTATTAAAACTAACGTTGGATAGCTTTTGTCAGCAGTTTGTCTCTTTCTAGAAATGTACGCGGATGACACGAGCTGCGTTCCTTCCTGCCCTGCGGAGCTGTGAGCGCCGGCGGCCGCAGCGGTGCCCGCGGCCCTCAGGCCCCTGGGGACTACAGCTCCCGGCGTGCGCCGCGGGGCCGGGGCCGGGAGCGGCCCGGAGCTGCTCCGGCCGCGGCGATGCCGGTGTGGCTGCGGGAGCACAGCTGGCGCCAGAGCCTCACCGCCGTGTACCTCTCGCTGCCCTTGCGCGGCGCCCGGGCCACCGCTGCCAACATCTTCTGCAGCGAGCAGTACCTGAAGGTGGGAGCCGCCCGCCTCACKGGCCTCCTGCCGCGCCCGGCCGCGGGGTGACTCCGGAGCCCTGCTCAGCGTGCCGTGCGCCATGGCAACCCTTCAGATCCAGAACCTTTTCTCTTTTATCATCTCCCTCTGTCTGCTGCAGGCTGTTAAACGCCAGTCCTGCGGCAGATCATGGCTTCAGCACTGCTCATTCCCTACTAATGCTCTTGCCACTCAACAGGTGCCCCTGCCTTTACTCTCCTTCATGGACTGAATTTATGCATTTGCTTATACTGTGGATAATCCTAAAWTTGAAATCTGTTGCAGTGCTGCAGAACCGACTTTTTCAATGTCTTTAATGAAATATATRACCTTGTGATGACCCACCCTTCATAGGAAGGAAGCGCTTTCTCTGGGCTTCTACAAACCTCCGCATGGATACAAAACAAATTAATTCTGTCAATTGTATGTTTCTTGAGGTTTACTGTATGCTTGTGCTCTGCTTTGAATATGTGAGAGTTAATTCAAAATAGTAAATATTAGCACAAATTATTTTTGTAGGTAAGCATCCCTCCCTTTTTGTTTGAAGCCGTTTTATATGCTCCTATTGATGACACAAACAGCACAGCAAAGATTGGAAATGGAAACRTTTTCTTCACTTTGTATAAAAAAGAACCGGCCATGTGGGATTCCTTAACTCTAGCAAATGGTAAGTTTTCTACTTAGAAAGCTAGATTCTGTGTAAGGAAACCATACTGAGAAACTTCTGCTAGTAGATGTCTGCTCAGTTCAGCCTTGTTCGTTATTAAAAATAGAAAGTATGTGAGAACAAAGAATATCTACTAGTTAGAATATCTTCTAGTTCGAACGTGTATGAAATAGTACAATATTTCTTGTAAAATTTACATTTTGTGTTTAGGCAAATCTTAATTTTTCTCTTTTAGAGATGGGCTTGTTAGACACTGGTTTGTCAAATTGTAGTCATGTTGTATTTTGCCAAAGTAGCAGAAGAAATCATGTTTTCATTAACATGTTTATACCAATAGAACACCAGGCCTAAATTACTAAGATAGTTTATTTTTTTAAGCTGACAAGGAGAAACTACAACATCTGAGAGAGAATGCTGTTCTAAAAGCCCAAGAAAAGGCAAAAGAGGAGACGGAAGCAAAAAAAATTACAAAACAGGAACACAAAAAATATGCTTTGGAGGCCACAATGAAGGTAGGTTTAGAAGAAACTCTGCAAGACATTCATGTAAACAGCTACTAACTAATCTGGCAGATGCTTTGTTAAATGTATGTTAAAAAATATGAAAAGTTCCAATTTTTGTTGTAGTGGTGGTGAACCTTGTTATTTCTTTGCATTTAAACCTATTTATTACCAAATATGAAAATGTTACTGACAAAGTGCTTACAAGTTGCCACTTTCTGTGAGCAATACTAATGAAAGTTTTTGGTCACAAGCTCAGATTTTTGTCTGTTCAAAGGACACTACAGTCATGTGGCAAAACTGTAGTCTTTTGTGGCCTTTGCAGGTGTTTAGTCCTTTAGCACTATGAAAAACTACTGATTTTAAAAATTCTCACTTACTCTTTGTTGTATTTTATATCAGACTTGCTTTTTTTTTTGTCTTTTGTGTGTTTGTGTCTTTGTTATTCTGCTTTTTATGTATGTTTTAAGATATGTTCTTAACATTTTTATGTATATAAAAAGTCTGGTCCCTTCACTTGTGTTCCAAGAAATTTTTTTTTTGAGCATGCAATGAAATTTATGAAATTTTAAGATTGCATATGCAATATTGACCAAATAGAACTACRGTTAGTGATTTTTTTAGTAGCAATGTTGTACCTCTTCTAAATATGTAATAATCTCAAAGAGAAGAGGAGAAATAAGAAAGAGTGTATTCGGATAATCACATATATTTTTCATTTCTGTGTTTTCCAGAGATCTACATTGGAACATGACTAGGATTTTCACTGTTTAAAACTCATTTCTGAATGTTTCTGGATTGTACCTTAGGGTTGTTAGTGAAATAGTTTAAAGATGAGACCTCTAAAGCTGATCAGAAATCTTTACTCTCACAGGCATTTTCAAGCATCTTAATTAACTCTACTGGTATGGTCACATTATTGGTTACACTGTGCTTGGGATATGGAACTGGGAAAATAATGGTGACTTTAACTTAGTCAAGTCAGTATTATCAGATGTTGTGTATCTCATAGGGGTTTTTTTGTTCAAATAGCTAGAGGAAGCAGAAAGAAAAAGAATTGAAGATCTAAAAGAAAAGGAGCGGCAGAAGGTCACTAAAGAGTTGGAGTTATGGAAAAACCAACAAAAAGATGGTGATAAATACAAGAGCATCCAAACAAAAGAGGAATTTCATCAAGAAATAGAGCCATTAAAGGAGAGAAAAAATGAAAAAATGAACAAAACTCAGATTCCTAATGAAGCAAGTTCTAAGACAAGACTCAAATCCACAAGAGGTTGTATAATTGAACTGTACTTTGTAATTCTTTAAAGTGTGCGTATAACTTTGTTCCCAGATGTTTGTAATTCATCACTTTGTCTCCACCATACTGAACCAGTTCTTTTAGCTCACAGTTATTTTAAAATTGTTATTTTCAGACAATTTGTTGAGGTAAAGCACATGAGTTCTTAGCTCAAGATGAAGGCTTTGGAAATATGAGGGTGGGTTTTGTTCTTAGCTTTAGAAAAATAAATCAGAAAGCCTTTCTGGCAGTGTAATGCAGACTTCCTGGGGGTGGGGTTTCTGTTACCCAAAGTTATCCAACTGTTGGATTTAATGGAATATTAAATCTCCTTTTGTGCTCTCTGTCCTGTGCCTTGGATCCATGGAGAGCCAATTCAGGGAACTAAACCAGCACAAGACATTTAATTGTTTGTTTGMTTTGATAGGTTAGTTTTAGCTCTTGTTTTTGCCCTGTCAGCATCATACAAAAAACAGAGAGAGAGGTATAAGAAGAGTTTAAGTTCATTTGTGACAGATGCTGTGTTATTCCATTTATTTACTTGCTACATTGGGAAGAAAAATTGTTTGAACCTTCCCTTCAGAAGAGCAAGTCTAAGCTTTTCTCAAGCATTTAGAGGTTTAATTCTAGGCTGCCACATTTCTAAGTCAGGTGTACTTTGGACTTCAGTAGAAAACCAGAAAAATCTCTTGCTTCATTTTTCATTTCCAGTGCTCTAACTCTTTCCATAGGTCATSGTTCCTGTAGTATATTTTCACAGGATTTAAAGGAAGAACAGTTACCAGCTCCCCGAGCTGCTGCTACAATTAAAGTCAACTTTACACCACGAGTTTTTCCCACAGCTCTGCGAGAATCTTGTGTTGCAGAAGAGGAGGAGGTAAGGTGGGGAATTAATTATTGTGAATTCAGTCAATACAAAAATAGTGTCTGTGCCAAGGAACGTTACCTGTGCAATATCCTCGTCTTCCAAGGAAGGCAGTCTTATTTAAATTAAGAGATAAAAATCTCCAATTTTATACAAAAATTCTTTTCACCCTGTTGTGCAGATTAATAAATAACATGTTCCTTTTTTGGGAGGGGGAGAAAAGGCAGCAATATTAATTTAATTCCTTGAAGTACAAAATTTGAAGTGTTCTAACTCTTATATTTAAGATTCTTTCAGTTCTGTCTCAAAAGAAGCTCACAGCTCTTTTGAGCTCAAGTCAATGAACACAAAGTAATTTTGAAAGATCAAAACAGACAAGTAAACAAAAATGTATTAGAGATGTGGTAATCTGACTTCTCATGGTGGTAAAATATTTGGGGAAACTTTGAAGTTTTTCATAATGGACACTATCAAATATTTTCCTGTGTCTGAAATATGTGGTCAATAGAATTCTTTTGATAAGTATGAGTGAAGAGATGAAAATAAAATCCTTTTCTGGATTTGAATTTTTGTTTCAGAAACAATACTAGTGCATTTTTTATTTACAGTGGCTACATAAACAAGCAGAAGCTCGTAGAATAATAAATTCTGATTTATCTGAGCTGGAAGATTTAAAGGAAGAGGAGAAGAATCCAGATTGGTTGAAGGACAAAGGAAAGTAAGTTACATTCCACTTGAAGATGTCTTAAAAATGAAATAGTTGTATGGTGTTTGTCTACKGTTCAGTTTTGGCATATTCTATTTATTCTAGACAGAGTTGGTGAATACCTAGAGTAGTCATGGTAGTTGTACTAGAGATTTTATTGACAGCTTAAGGGGTTAGAATCTGATAGGATTCTAGGGATAGAATCTGATTGCATCTGAATGAGATGCAATTGTTGAAGCTCATGATGAACAAAATCATTGTAAACACATTATGTATGTTCTTCTTTGAAGAAAGTTGAGGCAGTGCACTATTATACCTAAGAGGATTTAATTTCATTTGTACTTTTTTAGTGAGACCTTAAACATCTGTGTAAAATACACTTTAGGGACTTTATACAGGTATTGGTTTATTTATATAGCTGTGTTATACAGAAAGCTTTGATTAGGCAATCATAATCAGATATACAAAGCTTTCAAAATGAGTCCTGTGTCTACATAAATGTGTCCACTCTTACAATCCTTCATTGCTTGTAAGCAGTGACTATTTTTATTGTCTATCTCTAAGCTAYATTGTCAGCAGCAAGATGCACTGAACTTCAGCTATGTTGTTCTCAGAAAAGGCTATAAAGGGGCATTTCAAAGGAGAAGATGCTAAAACCTTTAAACATCTGAAAATGAGTTAACAATAAGTAGTTGTTTATTTTGTATCTATATCCTTCTTTAAAGTGCATGTTTCACTTTTTTAACACTTAGCAAAATGTTTGCAATGGGAGACTACCTTGGGGCTGTAAACGCCTATAACCTTGCAGTGAGGCTGAACAATAAACTCCCCCTGCTGTACCTGAACCGTGCTGCTTGCCACCTTAAACTGAGAAATTTGCACAAAGCTATCGAAGATTCCTCCAAGGTATAAAAATCCAGGAGCTCAGGCTGTCATCTTTTGCATTAATGTGATTTGTTACTATGATGGTTCTATTTTAAGCAGATCTGTAAATACAAACAGATCTGTAAATTCAAATTTTTAAAGTCAAAATTGATATAATGAAGCCATGGTGAAATATTAAAATTTGATAGTGATGAATGAACTTTCAGAAATTAAAAAAAAAACCAATAATAAAATAAACCCTGAACSAGGCTTCCACACATTTGTGACAAATGGCCATATATTGGCCAGTATGTTTCTTTACAGATAAAAATATTGTAGCAATATGTACACTTGAAAAAACCCACGACTTCGAGCAGAGAAAAACAAAATCGAGTATACKCATACATTTTCTACTATGTTGTGGTGTGCTTCATTTGGTTGGAAGGAAAAAAAAAAAGTGGTAGTGATGAGCAGGATACCTCAAAAAACTTCCAACAAACCAAACATTTTAAAAGAAGGGCTGTATTGTCCTGATGTGTTAGCAGCTGTTATTTGTGCCACAGGGGGAATGATCTCAAATGGCACCTGAATAATGTGGGAAAAATTTTCCAAGAATTATTACTTTTTGAACTAATAAGTACTTGAGTCTTGAAACTTGGGGGTTTTTGGTCTTACTTTTCCTAGTAACTACTACTAAAACACAYGTGCTTTTTTAATGCTACCTTTTTCTTTTTCTTTTGATAGCATGATAGGTTATATGATGTATGAAACCAAAACACATTATTTGGCTTCAATAAACATTTAAATGGCATTTGTCAGTTTTTAGCCATGGCAATGTAACTGTAGTTGGATACAAATCTTAATGACTAGAGTCACAAGCCATTTATAGTTAAATTTGAATAGCTATTTTCTATTTCTGTTTGAATATTTATGTCACTGTATAATAATAGTAATTAGGTGAGAGAAGTGTTCATAAATTTAAAAAACCCCGAATTATGGAAAACCTACTTATAAAAACTGTGGGTATTGTCGTTTGTGAAGGCTCTGGAACTGTTGACACCACCTGTTCCTGATAATGAGAAGGCTCGAGTGAAAGCCCACCTGAGGCGTGGAACAGCATTTTGTCAGCTGGAATTGTACACTGAAGGTGAGGCCTTGGTTTTATGGAAACATGCACAGGAATTTATAGTGACATGCAAGTAATTCTGTTTAGCTCACACCTTCATGTTTTGAGAAGTGATTTGAAGGAGGTCTATGCAATCTATGTCTATTTGTTATGAACCTTTATACTGCATTCTTTAACTTTTTAAAATTTACTGGATACTTGAAAAATCTTTACAAGTTTGAGTAAATGGATTGCATTMCTAATTTAAGGAGTTTTTCCATTGAAAATATTAAAATAACCTGAATTATTTCTAAAATACTTGTGCTTAGTAATATCTTTGTAAAAYGAGGTAGGAAGCCCATATTAATGAGTAAAATGATTCATCAAGTTCATGTGATTTGTGTGAAAATAACTGGATTTAAAGTGTCCCTATTCAGTTCTTCAAGAGTATCAGATCAGTTTTGTAAAGCAAATTTACAAATGAAAGCTGATAATAGAAATTGAAGAATATTCAAAATGTCAGTGTTGAAGTACTGAGCTTTGGCCATTGTTTACCTTTTTCTGCTGGCCTCACTTGGTTATTCCCTTTTAGCTTCATCTGCACTTTGAAACCTTATAAAAAAGACTAATGTGGGCAAGATTTTACTTCCTGTACTCAGGATTTGTTTTTATCCCCACCAGCTCTGGTTTTCACAGTTCATGTCTTTTTTGTTCCTATTTTCACACAGGATCATTTCCTCTCTTCTGCAGAACACTTTAGAACAGTCCCTTCAGGTACACACACATATATAGGTGTGTATGTACATAATGAAGAGGTGCTATTTTCATGTTTCAAAACCTGAAAATATTTATGTGTTAGAGTGTTTCCACTACAATGTTTTGTAAAATAAGATAAACAAAATATAAGTTTATTTACTGATGGAAGCTAAACTAATGTCTTTCTGATACCATCTTACTTAAGGACAAACCTCAGGATCGATACTTTATGCATRTGACTGGGGAGTAGTTATTTCCAGTTAGTTGCTAAAGAGGATGCTCTTGCATTACTGATTGATAGTCTTATTAATGTGTCTATATTAGGCCTCCAGGATTATGAAGCAGCTCTCAAGATTGATCCTAAAAATAAAATTATAGAAAAAGATGCTGAGAAGATTCGACAACTAATTCAAGGAACAACGCAAAGTTCTTAATTAAAAAAAGTATAAAAAAGAAACTTTGATGCCTTTGAGGACATCAGAAGGAATCTTACTTCTCTTCAGTGTGTGTTACCTAGAYATTTTTCTGCTTCACTTGGAACACTTACAAAATTGGTAAAAGATTGGATATATTATTGGAAAGTATAGTATTTTAAACATGATTAGGTATATTTTATATAATTTTGATACAAAGTTGTTGTATTTTTGCTTTTTGTTAGCATTCTGTATTACTCTGACAATTTGAAACCCTGGACTCGAAGTGGTTCCTTTTTGTTAAGTGTTCTTTCCAAACTGGGGCCATTTCAACCACACTCCTTTCAGTAGCAGTTTTAGCAGACTTCTGAATTTTCTGCATCAGTCTCYTTCCTGATTATCATTTATGACTGATTTTTGTCTTTATAATAAAGTATTTGTCATGCAGATATATATTATTGTGTGCAAATTTTACAGTGTTGTATCAGGGAGAAGGTGGCAGGCATTGTTTCCAGCTGTTTTACTTCGAGCCTTGAGAGGAGCGCTGAGGTGAGTCAGAAATGTCTGGTGCAGAAAACTGCTGCATTGCACTGCAAGGGGCTGAAAACACTTTTTATACCAGCTGGAAGGAGGGCAGTGCAGCAGTTTGAGTGCCTCTATTGACTGTAATGCTATACTTACAGATATTGCTGTTTTCTTTTTGTAATTACTGAGGGGAAGTAAGGGCTAAGGAGCAGAGACAGGAGAACAACAGGAGAAAGATCATCTTAGCCCTTCAGCTAACAGAGCAAAGAATTTCAAATTTGTCAACTGTTTTTGGTCAGAGCAAACATTGCTCAAGATGTGTATTGAAATACATGCATGGTGGAGAGTGAGGAACTTAACATTTTGACCTTATTTAGTAAACTGTGGACAGACTCATAATGACTATGGAAGATAGTAAAATTTGAGATTGATGTAAATTTCTGCATTAGTGATAATCTTGAACATGGAAAATATCTTAATATGTGTGGCAGAAATAGTATGGATAATAAAAATATGAATGAGAGTAAGAATAGAGTGAGACTGTAGGTAGTATGATTTAGTTCGGACCTTTTTTTCTAAGATACAGGAATATGAAAAATAGAGCCCTAGAGAAATTTACAAGTGGCTATGCTTCCTCACTCATGTTCACATGCAAGTATTTTTAATATTTTTATTTTTATTTTTTTCCCCGGTAGGGAATGAGTTATCATATGACAAATACTTTTTGGTCTTTTTATGGAAAGTGCTGTAGTGCTGTATTGATGAGCCTGCCATAAAACTTCTCTGAGTGAGGAACCTCCCTTAGTGCTGCTGAGCAAGCCGGTTACAACCTGCTGCTTTTTAGAGGAGCAGTGAAAGCTTTTTTCTTTGTCTCTCAGTCATGTAAGACATGAAGCCAACACTAAAGTTGCWGTCTTAGATAAAACTTGAGTAAGACATTGCCTTTATTAATGAGACCT